>JARQSW010000531.1:505885-542491 GCA_030142375.1 Calameuta pallipes
CTCTCTCTCTCTCTCTCTCTCTCTCTCTCTCTCTCTCTCTCTCTCTCTCTCTCTCTCTCTCTCTCTCTCTCACATTCTATATCCCGTGGGATACTCGTTTCCAAAGTTTCCCATAAGCCAAAGAAAAGTCCTGCCAAGTATCACGAACGTTCGAGTGAAAAGAAAAATAATAAATAAAAGTGACTTTAGTCCGAAACTTTAGTCACTGATCTTCGTCCCAGCATCTTCCTGCTGGTCTCGTCGAGATCGATTAAGTCTCTCGTATCCTAAGTATATTAATTTACCATGGTTCTTACCTCGGATGATATACAGGTGTACAAAGCTGATTGTGAGTAAAATATCGATCCTCGCCGTTACCGAAGCGCCGTACTGGAATTGCTTTTGAAATAGGGAAGCTTCCCTGCCGGCAACAAGAGGAGGCTACTGTCGCGTCTTCACTGCAGAAGATTATCCGTCCGGATTACGTTGTTACTTACGAGAGGGTTTCCAATGACCTAAAAACATGAAGAAAAAAAAAAAAAAATGACATAAGATTCCGCAATATCAAATGCACTTGGCAAGTGTTTTTTACTTTTGAGGGTTTCCTGCAGGAAAAATTCATAGTATCGATCAAAGTCTTCGCGACCTCTGGCTGCTTTTCTATGATCTCTGGTCGAAAGATGCTGCGTCATAGAGACCCACCTTCACCCTCAGACTCACTGGTCGTTCTGAACCCTCACCCTTAGAACAATAGCAGCAATGAGAAAAGCCCCTAACAACGAAATTAACGGATTACTGAGGTGACTCGTGTATATTTTCTACCCTCGACGTACTGTATATACATATATAGTAATACACGTAAGAAGAAGGCAATTGCATGCTGACCAGGAGGAAAATGGTTTCTGGGGTCCGTCCGCTTTGATAGAGACGCGCAGATAGAACGCGTGTCTACTGGACAGATGTGCGTTAGCTTAAATGTACTGTATGCACGCTATACTGTCTTCGATTTTTTTTTCTACCAATCGAAATCGCACTTGCCACCCGTTATAGCGCACCGGTATCGTATCGTTTCCGTTCTGAGTTTGAATTTGCGCGCCTAAGGTGATTTGAATTTCCCGCGCTCAAACGAAAATTCGTAGCACGGCTAACAACGTAACGAGCTTATCTGCCCTTACGGCGAATGCTTTTACACGTGTTACCGGCTCCGATGGGTTTAGTATTTTTTTTTTTTCTTTTTTCGACTAGCTCGACCATGTAACGAGGGGACTAAATATTGAGGACGAGTGTTAGTTTACTTTAATATTGAATCATGCGAATGTATTATACGTGACGTGGTTCTTGAGTAACGCACGTGGTGTATATCTATATTTTGTGTCCAAGTCCTTGTATGAAGTATATATGGTTGTATACATATATGTATATGTGTATATGGATACACAGGTGGTGCTCGGAGTCGAAAAGCAATTTATATTGGCGGTCGGATGTTGTCCACGTTGCAACGGCAGGCGGGGCTGCTAATGAAAATTGCAATATCTTAATTGAAAGCGCGTTTAAAACGAGACAGAGGCGGTGCAGGTAATTGAATAAAAAAAAATTAACATCTATCCAGCACATTTTCGATGCCTTTGGGAATACCTCTTTTATACGTGATACACACGTGATTGTATATTTTAATGATGATATTCGATATGCAAATTAAAGCTATTCTCAGTGTAGTTTTTTTTAGCTTCGAGATTGTGGCGCCATCTCGTCGAAGAAGAATCAGTGAACTTGGAAAACTTATTCATCTGGAATTTACTACGTACATCTGTTCCGAGTGTCGAAATTTTTTACTTTTTTGAAAAAAAAAAACTAATCTGATTATCAAATTATATAAGACTCAAAAGGATTGGAACAAGAGTTTTCTGGTCGAATTTTCAAAAGCTCAAGTCCATTCAAAATTTATGCAAATTAGTCCTTGGATAAGGCAATTCTCATCTCGCGTCATGTATTGTCCATAGAGGGGAGGGGAGGTGGGGTCGAATCGTGTGGAAATTTAAGGCGGCGTCGCAAGTTGTCACCCCCCCCCCCCCTCTGCCTTCCGAGCATTGTCCTGTAATTTCTTGAGAATCCCGAGACGTCGCGTGCTTGGGGATGAACCTGCAGCGTCGGGTACCTCAGCGAAATAATGCAGTAGTTCTACGGCATCTCGTGTCCTGGGTGTCCTGAGAGAGTCTTGCTTATACCCAATCTTTATCTCTCTCTCTCTCTCTCTCTCTTTCTCTCTAAATGTATATATACATACATACATATACATTTCGTTTCCAGCAAACTCCCATCTCTTCTTCTCAGCCTCCGGAATAACCCAAGGGATGCTGCCCTGAGGGTCTGCTTTCGCTTGGAGAGGGTTCGAAGCTCCATAGGGTTGGTAGGGGGGTTTACGATAGGGACTCCTGCACCTCCTTTCACCTAGTCCAGAGGATGTCAAATCGAGCCTAAAAAAATCCTTATCGATTAATCACACGAATGATCGATCATAATATGTATATCGAGTATAAAAAATATTCTCGAGCAATATAACTTTGGACACAAGTATTAGGGGTATCTGGTATCCTAAAATTAATGCATAACCAATATCCATAGAAATGCCATAGTCTAACGATCCAGTAGTACTTCTACCCCTGTTGAAAATAAATAGGACTAAGAGCACGTTAAATGATCGAAAAAATGTCCCAAGTGGTTTCCAGGTTGAGAACCCCGGCGTGTAGCCACCTACGTCCTAACGGCAGTTACGGCCCTGGGAAACGAGGAGGGGGGCGGCTCTGGGGAGACGGAAAGTTCTGGACGCTCCCGTCCAGGGGGGGTCGTATCGCTAATTTACACGGGATCAAAATATTAGGCAGCCACGACGTCTACCTGCTGCCGGTTCTTTACGACGTCCCGGCGAGATTACTTTTCCTCGAGTAAAATATCACACGTGACGCGCCTATAGTCACGGTGTGAACGCACCTTGATCGCCGTCGTCCGATAGGCGCGTCAACGACCTCGGGACCTGGTAAGACGATAGGACAAAAATGTATTGAAGAAATTTTTATCGAATAAGAAAAATTCTTTACTTCTTATATCCAATTGAGGTAGGTCGTTGCCAATTACTCGAAGACACAAGTGTATTCGTAAGGTTCGCATTAAGCTTTGCCCTTTGCGAAGAAACTCGTTAAACTCGCCTAACTCAATCAACGCGATGCTATTGTTTATTTGCTGCTGCTGCTGCTGCTCGGCTCTTTCTGTACAAGACAAGAGTGATTTCGGTATCCTGGTACAGAGGGATATCCAAAGTCTGAAAATAGCTAGAGATTTACTGTATATATGACTATAGTGTATGATGTATAATATACAGCTATAACGAATCAGTATACGGAAGGGCGGCTTGGAACTTCAATCGAATTAAGTGGTCGTCGTGAAATTCTCACGGATGGGAATGACAATTTACGTTTTCCAGGGGATGCCAAAGTCCAGGCAGAACGTAGAGAATAATGCTTCGGGATAGCAGCTATACCTGTACGGTTTGACGTTTGCTTGTCCTTCCTTCGAGATAGAGAGGAGAGCTAAATAGGTAGATACTTGGAGATAGACGTATCCTGCCTGTGTACATATGTACATGGCTATAGGTATATAGATAACCCCCTTAACTATCTATCAACAAGATCGCGTCCCTACAGTTGAAATTAGCATTGAACAAACCTACGGAATTTACGTTGCTGACAGAATATTCTATACCTGAACGAAGATTAGCGTTGATTCGCAGAGCCTCGAGTTTTATAGATAAAAAATGGACAATTTTGAGACGGTAGGTGCGAAACAAAAGTTTTGAGTAATTTACGATAATTTTTATAAATTTTGAATTTTTAGGTTAAGTTTGGCTTTGGTTATGCGTACAGTGCGATTCTGTGCTTCCCAGAATGCATCGCAGCTGCTAGGCTTACGCGTATAAAATGGCTGGAGAAAAGGATCTTGTATCTTTATCATTGAAATAAACTGTGGAAGAGACGAAAACTGTGTAAAACTGAAAAATACCTTTGATAGATCGAAAGACGAATGCGAGAGGATCTTTTACGGATCGGGAGGTCTGTAGATCAGTCGCACCTAACCTAACCTATTTGTACGAGAAACGACGGAACGTTCGATTGTTTTTCCTTCGCTCGTATCTCGAGAATCGAAGAAAAAGACAAAAGGCAACTTGAGAGAAAGGTGAGACAATACCTGAGAGACCGACTGCCTCTCGTTCGCAACTTCCAACACTCTATTTTTCCTCAATCTTCGTATACGATCCTTTACCCAAGAATTTCATTTGTTTTTTATCCCGCTAGGCGTCACTCGAGTTGAGCGATTAATTCACGTTATACCGCGATAGATGGCGCCACTGCGCTATTCCTACTTCTTTTTTTTTCGTTAACGCTCCTACGCGATTCAAACCGATACTCGAATTACGGAACGATCAATTTTCCACGTTTCCATGATGCGTTTCGTTTGACGTGGTGCAACGTACCGAGTGTTCTCTCTATTTCTCTCTCTCTCTCTCTCTTTTCCTCTTTTGAAATTCACGAATATCCTCCTATCAGTCAAATATACACGTATACGTCTACACGACTATCGGCAAATCGATTACGCCAGCTACGTATATATAGAACGTACGTCATTCATTCGAAATGCCGTTACGTAACCAGCGTCCCAATTCGAGTGCATTTAAAAGGGATTTCCAGCTGCGTCTAGGATAGATGCAATCTTTTCAGGACTCGAGTCAACGCAGAGACAGACTAAGAGAGAGAGAGAGAGAGAGAGAGAGAGAGAGAGAGAGAGAGAGAGAGAAAAGACTTTAATAGTTCGCGGGCATTGATTGTCGCTGCCCTTAATTTTTCTTCCCTAACGATCTCAGTTCTCAATTTACCAGTAATCGATATCGAATAAATTATCCCTTTGAAAGTCGAACGAATCAGATGCTGCGGGCATTTTTAAATTTCTCTCTCTTTCTCTCTCTTTCCCCCGTTCTCTCTTATCCGTGAAAACCTTCTAGCCTAACCTTGCATCGTCTATCTGAATACCCATAACAGACTCCTGGACCCCTATTAAGATTTCGTTGTGCTGACATTAGATAAGTTTTTGCTCGTTATATTATCTTTCTGCCTCTCCCTCCCCCCAGCCCCCTGTTCTCTCCATGAGGCAGTAGCCTGTGTGCCTGTCGGTACCACCTGTTCTTCAATTGTATACCCTATACACCTATACGTATACCCTATACACAGTTAACAAGGGCTGATAGCAAAGGGCTTTGGCTCGTTATCACAGCCAGGATCCATTCGGCTTAGCCAAGCGTTGAGGTACAGAAATTTGCTCGAGAGTTTACATGGGCTAAGTGGTAACTGGATATTCAGTGGCAGACATTCGCCTCTTCCTAATTGAATAGGCAGACCAGGTTGGGGGGCGGGCGGGGGGGGGGGGTGCAGGGCAAAAAGTCATCGGGACCCAAACAGCGATGCTGGAACCGGGTAAAATTTTAGATGTTAGAAAGATCAAGTCCTGTCTTTATATTTACCTCATTTGCCTTTTCTTTATTTTTATCTTCTTTTTCGCGGATAAATAAACGGGACCCTCAAACCCATTCCTATTGGTCGCCGTTTAATCTTCGCAGTTTCAAACTTTCGAAGATGCAAATTTTCTTAATAAAACGTCATTCCGGCTCTTGGAATAAATAACGAAGAGTAGCTGCTCTTGACTTTATGACGACGCCATATTTATTTACACTTATTAAATATATTTTTTATGTCATTTATTAGTAATAAAGCGTTCAATATTATTCGCAGAACTTGCCTCAAGTCCGGAATAATCTTCATGGTGAAACCTATTAAACATATGTATATATATATATATTTGGGCTGTACGAAAGTAATTATTCCAATTTCCCCAGAGTCTGGTTAATAGCTACTCGAGTGTCATTAACCGTCCTTAATTAATTTATTAAGGTCAAGTTTTCAATCCCCACGAGGTGAGATCGATTCGCGTCTTACGAGCCGCCTGCTTTACGAACAGACCCAGCAGCGACTAAGACCGGAACCTTCTCGAAGGAGCCAAGCAATTTCCCAGTTGCGGTTTATCAAAGGTTTAAAGCCAATATAAGCGTAATAAGCGTGCAGGCTATCGAGGCATAAGCCAACGTTAAATTTATCAAAGAAACGCATCGAGATATGACGTCGAAGGTTATTCAAAAAAAAAAGAGGCCATCTTGTAAGTCATTTCACGTTTTTACCTAAAAGTTAATTTTGTAAAGTGAACGATCCTTCATAAAATCCTATACAGGAAATACTAAACCTATAATAAATCCCAGCAACAAAAGCGGCAGCGCTAATTCAAAAGCAAATCTCCCACTGAGCTTTTGCCCGGAAGTGATTTTTGAGTTTCCACCAAAAAGAGGTTAGGACGCCCGTTTCTCCTCCTGTGAATGGAAAACGGGGGAGTCTTCTTTGTTTACCATATCAGCGCCGCCGCCAAGCGGAAGAGAAGCGAACTATTTCACGGCTTGAATATATGTATGTATAACCCCTCTCGAGATTCTAACTTCGAAGTGTAAAACCGGCAGGATTCGAGCTGCGCAATTTGTATCTATTCTTCGTGGCTGCTGCTTTCCTATTCTTCGGCTTTACGTAGTTTACAAGGGTTGACGGTTCCTATATACCACTGTGTATATATATATATATATATATCTTAACATTGTGTTTCACCACTGGTCCATGTTACGTGCAAATCCTTTTTTTTTCATCGCGCGTTTAGACACCCTCGTTTATACTCACTGTTTATACATATATGTATATATACATATATATACATATATACATATATACATATATTTGATACATCCTGCACTATTCATGTAGCATATATGTATATCGTACTCATTAAATTTATCACTGTATTTGGGATCGATATTCCAATCATACTCATAGTCATCCTGATGATCATCGACGTCTGTTTGTAGCAACGTTGTGGATACACCTTGTTGGTATATACGTATGTATAAGCTTGAAAAAGCATTATACAGATACCGGGCGTATACATCGTGCGTACAATCTCGGCAGAAAATGTAAGCTCGACGTGACGTCCTTTGGAATTGAAATTAAACATTTTGTTTTCGGACCGTTGGTAGACCTGAACATTTTTTGGAGAAGTATTTACTGTATGCTTATGGTTTAGTCGTTTTTTTTTTTTTTCCAAATCTATAGCGATTAGTATGTGCATCGTACGAAACTTTTTAGCCGATAGGGATTTTTGCTCCGTGTGTAATTTTCATCAATTTCAGTTGATGTTCGCCAGTGCAATGCTGATTGTCCAGGAGTTAATTTACCCCGTCGATGCTGTTCTTGATATCCCAGCAAACAGTACTGACTGCGCTCCTATTAACAGTAAACAGCTATCGATTGTGAATTACTGAATCGTATTGTACGATGTTCGGATCGAGTAATGTAGATTTGAAAAAATATTTTCACTGTATACGTGGTGGGTGGATATGAAAAATGTACTTGTTACCGGAGTGCTCAGAGTATTTGGAGTTAACGTTTATAAGTACAGAGAAAATGGCAGTGGATGGGAAAGTCGAGATCGAAAAAAAAAAATAAAAATACGAGTATTTATATCCGTAGAATTTTTTGATATCCAGCCAAATCACCGAATTTCGTTTGAAATCAGTTGAGGAATCAACGTGAAAATTTATAGGGATTGAAAATTGGGCCTTTTTGTTTTTTTTTTTCAACGAGCCGTTTTTGATAATTTAATTCGTCGTCGGTCAAAACTCTTCTACGTGCTTGGTTGCGACATCGAGTTTGTTCAATTTTTCGAAATCCGGCGATCCAAGTGTTACTCCGCAGGTATGTACTCTGAATTTCATGCAATTGGACGTTCACCGTTGACTTACCGTACACAAGCTCTCTTGGAAGCTCTTGGAAGCTCTTGGAAGCTCATGGAAGCTCTCGGTGCGATTGGCCCGCCATAGTGGCGAATCGTGTATTGACTACCGCAGTATAACGTATCTTTGCCATGTAAGCACATGACTGACAGCCATTGTCATTTCACTATCCCTAAATGGGCTGTCTGGTATCTCGTGAGATACACCCGTGTCTTTGTTCGCCATTAAGCTCGGATTTCCCTGGCTTTGACGAGTGAACGGCAGGTTGGAGATGGACTTTTGACTAGTTTTAAATCCTGAATTTGATTCGGCGGTTATTTCGAAATTCAAAGCGTAATGAAAATTTACGGAGGAAAAGAACGGAAAAAGGTGAAAAGATAACAACAAAAAAATACAAGAGGATCCATTTTACATTGTTGCACATAATATTTTTCTTAATGCTTCTATTTTTCTATTTTCATTGGCGTCTCTCGTGCAGTCCCGCCATCTTTCAACCGTCTTTTTCTTAGTTTCAAATATTTTATCCATTGTTCCGATTCCGCTGTTCCTTCTTTCTTCTTCCTTCCTCCTCCCTGACCCTGTTCCTGTTCCCCCCCATCTCGCCTGTGGTGGTTCTTCGTTTGCGATCAAGCGCAAATGCAGTCAGTTGGTCCATTCGAATAAAAACCCTGCAAACGCAGTCAAGTCTCTGTGTCGCTCATGAAAGTGCGCCTTTTCCTCTATATAGTTATTTAAATTGAGAATATACAGAGAACCTCATACGAGCGAGTTAAAAATAAAAATTTCTTTTTTTTTTTAATTTTATTTCTGTTTATCTGGCATTACACAAATTTTCATAGTCACGCAAGGAAATTCTATATATGAATTTCAATGTGTTGTCTACCCTGGGATGGGATTGCTCGACAAACAGCGTTGCCGGCTCGATTAATCGAGACCTTTGACGTAGGGATTTTCTGCACTTAAATAAAACAGGGAACGTTGCCATTCGAGCCAAAGTCAAAAGCACTGTGGAGTTCAAAGATCACTAGGACTTCCGTTACAGGTTATATTTAATCCCTAGGAATAAAATTTCAAACTTTCATACCGTCGCACGTGACGTAATATTTGTTTTCTCTCATTTCAGAGGCTGTTGCTGAGGCAAGTTACCGATGACGTAGTGGACATGAATTGGTCGTCCAGATGGTCGCCATTGTGGGTTCTGATTTTCATTCTTCTCAAATGTGGTGAGTTTTTCAGTTTTATTAATTTTTTTCTAAATTTCTATACTATTCTTACATACAGTTATACCTTTCTTCTACGTGGATACCCGTCTAGTGATATCTAGTCAAGATCCAACTAAGGACCCGCATGCTAGGGACTTTATCGTTATACACACCAGCTTTAACCTTACTTTGCGGATTATTACGATTTCAGCTACTTCAATGACAGAGGATCATTCTCTTCATGAATCATTTGAAAACTAATCTCAGCGTGACGCTGTTGTGTTGCCTTTTGAATGGAGACGTTGATTTTCTTTCGGTGATATATACATGTAGCATTTGACCTACTTCTCAATTCTCCCTAGTAACTTATTGCGCAACACTCGCAGAGTCTCGTAAACCGCTGAAATTTCATGTTCCGGACGTGTATCGTTCGTAGGAACGTTAATTCAAGCAACAAAGAAAATCCGTTCACGGTATATAGGGATACGTCCACTTTATATCGAAGGAGACAATTTGTCTCGATAACAACCTGTCAGATCCTCACTATATATATATATACACACACACACACAGAAAAATATCACTATAGAAAAATAGTCGATCAAGTCCAAGAAAAATATCTTGCATCTGTCCAGCTATCGCCTGGCTATTTCTTGGTTAAAGCAAAAAGAAAAGTCTAGTATTATTTGTATGATAAAAAGCAGTGACAGTATATCTATATTATATATATATAGATATAAATACTTCGTTATAATCGTCGATGGAAACCCGACTGTTAATCCATTAATTTTTTTTTTCCTCTTCTTCCGAAAAACAATTCCCCAGGACCGTATAGCTGCGATCGTCCAAGAACAAAGCTCAGGTCAGACAGACAGAGAGAGAGAGAGAGAGATAAACGAAAATAATTCAAAGAATGACGCAAGGGGGTCTGAACGAGAAGATAACTCGAAAACTTTCCTACCGTTTTATAATCTCTTTCGCTTGTAATTTCCAACAGGATAATAGAATAGAGTTACCTGACTCGCGGCCATCTTGTATACGTCATGGGTTTTATGCTCTTCTTGAATAATATCAGGCATCTAAATACCAGCGAAGCGAAGTATTACTTGAACGCGTAGGGTTAACTAACCTCTTCGTGAAAACACAGAAGCAATCCGATATTCATCCTATGGTAAAAATTCTCTCACTTACCTCGCAGGTTAATGTCACGGGAAGGATGGCGAAGTATCAGCTGGTTAGAACGGCTGTGGCTGCCACCGCCATTAATACGACAAATCGAGGAAGAGCGTCGTTCCTTGCCGCGTCCTGTTGAGAAACTGGAGCGTCGGGGGTGGCAGAGGGGGCAGAGGGGGGCAGGGGGGGCTTTTCCAGACACATCGAGCGCGACCACCAGACCTTCGGACGACCTTTCGGTAGAAATTGACAACAGGCTACGACATGTCTAAGAGCCGTTCCGTATCCGCCATTTGTAAATTCTTAACCCTAAGTGCGCGTCATTCGTTTTCTTTTACTACGCTAGTCGCGTTCGGTTGCCTCGGTGTTACGGTGCTACTACGCGAGTCAGTCGCTCCTACGTACGGAACATGCATTTTTGACGAAGCGGAATATCTTTCTCCGACGCTGCCGTTACGGCTGGATGTAAGTAAAAATACATAATTGAAAACAGTAAAAGGCGTCTGGTGTGTATGGGCTCTTTTTTTTTATACGTAACACTGGAGACCTATCGCGAACACATCGAATCGGTCTTCCGTAAATTATTTAATTATTTCATATCTTCGCATTGCTGTTGGAGCTGCAATCCGTTAAATTGACGGCGGCTCGTGAACGTGCAGGTTTTGTTTTCTATATGCGTCAAATTAACTACTATATGGATCTTGTACTACGGGAAATTTTTGAAAATTGTTTGTGCACCCTGTGTCTATGCTTTTCTTACGTGAAAATTTTCTGGCGTCGTGGCACAATATGGCCGTCTGGCTTATCCTTATACTTTTACGACTCTTTCCGTATTTTTTAAAAATGTATGTATCGTGTACTTTCTGCTAATGTTAATCTTAGGTTCTACGCATAGAACGTATATTGTGCTTGAAGAAAGTGACTTTAGACATTTTTACTTTTTTAAAAATTGTAATACTACGTATTACGAAAAGTTTTGTACGTTTCATTATTAACAATAATTTATTTATCTTTATATTCCTTCTACGTAAAATACTTGGCTTCCTTTGAATAAGTGTCTATAGAAAATTGTCTGTGCTCACGAACTTCTGTCTTTACCACGGTGAGTGGCATTAGCGGGTGCAGCAGGGAGAACAAGAGTGGGACATAATTAATGGCCGCTGCTTCTTGAAAATATTCATAAAAATCTCACGAGACCAAGGGTATACAAAGTTATGCTGTAAAATTACCTTTTTCACAGTTACCCAGCCTGATTCCCGTCTTTTCTCTTATTCTTAGCTTCTTTTTTTATTCGCCCCTCGCAGAGATGGACGTGTCAGTAACGAAGTACGATTAATTTTCGAATTAATGAATTATATTAAATAATACAGCTCGGCAATTTTATTCCCTGACAAAATTATTCACCATCTCCGAATGGGATTCGCGTGCTGGAGTCAAAGTCCAATTAAATTATTTTCTCATTGACGCCGATAAAACATGTTCCGGTCGCGCAGCCTCTTTTATACGCTGCAAATAGCTTTTGCTGATAAGACGCTTTATCGCTTTGATCACAGGCCGACAGCTCTTCGATTCTAACCTAATAATTTTCGTAAAAGGGTCAGCCCGCTATGTGGCGTCTCAGAGGGGAGTTTCTCGCCCGCCTTTATTTTTCAACTTTTCGAGCAGAAGGTATAGATCCAAAAAAAAATGCAATTTTCAAACTCTCATTGAGTTTTGGAAAATACACTGAGCGTTTGATGAAAACTTCATTCACTCGCCTCGTAACGCGTAACCCCAACTAGACGCCAAAAAATTCCCTAGCCTATCAGGTTTACTTTGTTAGAAATTTTGCTCGTTGACAAATAATAATTTATGTATGAATTCGCGATAGAAATTACATACGTGCTACATAGGAATAAACGTGTTATGCAAATTTAATATAAATCACGTTCACGCATCTCAGAAAATTTCAAAAATCCCGCCTTTTCGATCTGTCAATACTTTTATTCCGTAATACTTTTCCCAAACACGTTTCCCTTTTACATTTTTTTTTCTAAATTTTTTTTCGAATATCCACTTTACCTTATATTGATGTTTTCCACATAGATACACATATATATTTTCATCGAAGCACTTGGAAATAATTTTACAATACGAAATAGATCTTCGTGAATTGTTAAAGGATCTTTTTTTCTTTCTTTATATCCAATAATTTCACGATATTCTTGAAACAACGTCTGCTTTTCATTAATGCAAACGACTACGCGAGAGACAAATTTCGAGCAGAGTGAAGTAGCAGAAGGACGCGGTGCATGTCGGGTAACATTGACAGTTATAGGAAATACCTACATATTTGCAGGACAGAGGTCTAATAATTTCACAGCTTTAATACAAATTGGATATATTTACATAAACAACATTGATTGCTTGTTTAATTCAATATCGGTAGTACCAACATCATTTGCATTGCCAACCGTATCGATGCGTTACGTAAATTTTAGGTTACACTGTCCGCCTAATTTATTTTCTGTCCACTTGAACCACGTAGGAGAATTTGAATGTATCTCAAAATGAAAAATTTCCCCATTCACTGTAGGTCACCAAGTGGAGCATAAATAACATGCATACCGGGTGTACGAGAATATCGCATCTCATTCGATTAAGGCTCGAAGTAGAGCTTCGTAGTGATTTACTTTTCGGATACAGGGTGCCACAATTTTTTGCAGCTCATCCGCCGGGGTGTATGTAAATTATTGTTCGCGTGCAAAGTAGAATTGCTAACGGGGGGTTTTGAAGGGGGGAGAACGGGAGAAAGAAGGAATAAGAACGATCGAAGCGTAACCTTCGTTCTAGAACCTTCGAACAAGCTGACCACAGGGGTCGCTGTGAAATACGGCTAAAGGGGCGTGAATGCCCTTAGGTGATCGTACATAGTCACTGGGCTTCTTCGCTGGTAAAGTGGTCGAGTTATCGTAAAAAGCGTAGAGCCCGGCGAGAACAACCCCTATTCGCCTTACACCCCCCACTGTGTAAAAAAAAATCGTGGCGCACTTCAACCCCCAGACACTCTTAAACTCCCTCGAGCGCCATATTCCTTCTGTACTCCTGGAAGATCTTCAAGAAGTTCGAGACGAGATTGGATAAGGTGAGAAAAGAAAAAAAAAGAATGAAAAAACAGTGTCTATATATATCTTTCGTAATTATTAATTCAACGTGGGTTAATAATAATAATGCTATCTGATAATATTGAAAATATACGTATCGACGATGCTTTGATGTTTTGTCTCCGCTATTTGGTTTTCCATGTTGGCACTACCTTTTTTTTTATTACCGACAATCAAGCGCTGCGTCGCGCACAATTCTGCCCTGGTGAATTCTCATTGAAATCTACATTTACCCACCGAGCCAGACGAACGAATTCCAGACGGGAGATCACATGGGAATGAGTCAAATAAGAATGTGGCGAAATGCTTGCGGCGGAAGGTGGAACGAGCTTGTATCCCGGTAACCATTCGAGTTTTCTAAAGTCACGGAAGGATGAGAGTTTAACCGTAAAATTTCTGTATTGCTTTTTTTTGTTGTGCGAGAATTAATACTTTTCTGCGAGTCATGGGAAAGACCATTAACCTAATGAAGAACGTTGCTTCCGGCAACATAACCTTCAAATGGACTCTTAGAATAGTATCGTTCCGTAAAAGCTTTTGTTTTGTCTATTTTGCTCTCTTATTATGGTATCTGGTGATAGTTACTTTTTAATTTCAAACGAATTAAGTATTCGAATAATAATTAGCCGTCTGATAAATGACTCTGTGTACTTGTCGGTATGGCAGATCTGCTAATGGCCATTCCTGTCGGCGGAGGAACGAAGCTTAGTGATATCAGCGAGTCAATAGATTTAAAAGTTGGCGGGAAACTTTTTAATTACTCTTATACATATATATATATAGGGACGGCTTTCGCTATCTTAATTAGTAATGTCTGCGATGAATGGACCCAAGTTTTCTGAATCCATTCGTTATAGCAAAGCGGCAGAGTCTCGTTTGAAACTTGGCGCCAAGGTCGAACTTTATTTTTCACAATGGCATATCTCGCGTCCTTTTTTACCGCCCGAGTTCCTGTTAATAAAATGAAAGAAAAAACAATCCAGAAGCGGAAACGAGTGTCGTCAGTAATGGCAACTACTGGACAATCTAGTTTAAAATCTTCCGAGCCAATATAAAAACTTCGTACGACTTTCGGTTCGCTTTGCATTCTCATAACTTTGAATAACTTTACGGCAGAGATTGCCTGGGGACATATGTATCTACAATACCGACCGAGTCTCATTATATTCTTCCAGTTACCATCGGATACAGATATGAACAACAAGATGGCGGCGGACTCCTAAGAAGCTTCGTAGCTGTTTAATGTTGCATCCAGCCAGGATATCTATATCAAGCGTTATTATGAGCGACGAACAATATACAAAATGGTTCGTAATTAACGGTCACCGCAAGGGCTAGTAATGCAGTAACTAGACAGTTGTTGCTCTACTACGTTACCTGACCTGCTGTGAACCCTTACCAACTTAACACCTAACCCACCTAACCCCAGAAGCCCTGGCCGCAAACAACCGAGTGCAAATGGCAAATGCAAAGTTTCTTCCCAACTTCACTTAATAGGATTCTCTGGCTCCTGCGGGATTACGAGAGGACAAATATTTTACTGCAGGAGCCGCCGCTTCTGGATACGATTAAAAGTGCCGTTGAGGATGACATTGAAGGTTAGGGTTGGTCTAGGCTAGTGTGATTTTAGGTAGCATTAAGCCTGTGCGAATAAAAATTATTTTTTCATATAATTTTTTGTTTATTTTTTTTTCTTACTACAGATTACGTTTGTGTTATTTATGTGTTAAAGTGAATTTTTTTTGTATCTGTGCTCGATTTCAACGAAATTCATTACCGTAACGTATTTTCCTAAATCGTTGGTGAAAATTTGATTTTTGTCTTTTTTTTTTTTGGATTTCTCTCGCGTTAACGAGATTGGCTGGCATCGATTCGCCTCGGTCACGAACGAGGCAATTTATTTGCGAAAATTTTACACGGGATAGTTCAGTGAAAAGTTGGCGATCCTACCAATTCGACTGGTTAACCGTTCGACAGTTTACATTAGAGTCCTACGGTTAACGGAACGCCGAGGTCGTTTCTCTTTGAGCGAAATTGAAAAACTTATTTTCACCAAATTCGGACGCGAGTCGTTAGTTATTACTTGTACATATTAAACTGTCTGCTTGTATGTATACATATATACAAGGAAAATATATAGAGCCAGAAGTTTAGTACAATAATTTCCACTAGTACAGTACACGAGTTAATCTCCCTCGCGCTCGCGTTTAATAACGAAAAATCAACCGAATCGAAGATCCTCGTACGGCAGACGGTGACGAAAGAAACAGAGTCGATTGTAGCTCAGTGTAATCAGAGTAGGAGCAATTTCTAAACGCATTTCGTCCTGTCTCCGATTACGCGCATTAAGGTCTTAAGGCTTCGCAGCAAGTTCATTAGACGCCGCATGGCTTCGCAGTTTCTCCACCCTTATGCGACTCGTGCAAATCAGTGTCTCCTCCTGGTTCCAATTTTCTATGGTATTTACATATATATATATTATGTTATATAGTATGTACAATATAGTGCATAGTCTGGCGTATACTATACTATAGCATATTGGTACTGCGGTTGCATCTTAGATATACGACAGTTTGTAGTTGTCCGAATGGAATTGCTGGACGTTATGAAAAATTGTGAAATTTAAGAAAAATAATAATCAAATTTATAGCGAGGATTAATTAAAGAATTAAAATGAACTTTGGGAGGTTTAGGTGGGAAAACGTTGAAGAGTTCAAAGGTGACTGCGGTTCACGTGATCTACGTAATTATTGATCCAGACGGTTTTAAACGAACCAAACACTTCTGGACTCTTCGTGAACGACACGTGAGACCCGAAGAGTCCTTAGGTGGGAATCGAAAATAAAAAAAGCGCTCGATCGTCTGGCCAGTAATTTTTTTTTTATCTTCGTTCGAGGGCTGAAAAAATTTTTTGAAACGTTGAACGAAGCTTAATGACAGATGGGACGGGACTAATGGACCGGGTGGTGAAGAAATGAGATTAATAGAGAAAAAAAAAGGGACAAAATTGCGTTTTAGTAATTTTGAATCTCGCATATTTTCCCGCCTTGTACATTTATCAGAAATATCCTACTGTGCGGACTTATTCGCGCTTTACGGATCAGAATTTTTTCTTTTGTTTTTGTGGGTTCTATACCTGTTTTTTTTTTGATTAAATTTTTTTTTTTTTTTTCATTTAATTCCTCCAACCTGATTCGATTAGTTTGTTAATCTCGACCGCGGTCATTGAAAAATTTTCGAGATGAATTATTACTCGAGCGAGCACTTTTTTGTTTCTTTTTGAATATTCGACTTTCAAATTTCAATCAGCCGCAATACATCGGGCGAGTGACGTATAGTGAATTAATATTGCATAACAAGAAATAACTTGGTGTAAATTCGTAGCTCATTTTTTTTCAATGGCTCGATACGAGGAGCGGCAATTTTTTGATTATATCTTTCAGAGACTCCAGGGAGACACTTTAAAGTGATTAAAAAGGTAAAAAGCACATAAATTAGTACCTCGATAATCAAACAAAGTTATCCACCATTTTGATCGTAGCACAGCCGCGTAATATGCGGTTCGTGAGAAAAATTAAAATTTTTTTTTAATTTTCCACGTTTCCTATTTTATCGCCATCAAAAATTGCTCTCTCCAGCCGCGTGGCCGAGAACGAATTTTATTATCAGAAGGCTGATATCGAAAGTGAGGTTATACCGTATAGATAAATGGATATTTCCCATATTCGGATGGACGTCCGATAAAACGATTTTTACAGCCTTCAATTTTCTGCCTTGTGCGTGCGTGTGTGTATATGTATATATATATATATATATACACCTGCATATAAGTGCATCGATGCATATACGGATGCATCTACATTGGCCGTCCAGATGATAGGCGAACCAGGCACTTTTTCCTTTTAGAAGCTGCGCTTCTTTTTTTTTTTTTTTTATACTATTAGGTAAACGAGGTCGACAGATAAAATTTGATTGTACGAACTTCAAGGATGCTTAATCGATAAGGATCAGAATCGATATATCATATCTGTATTTGTATGCAATTAAATGCATTCGATGCAATTTCTACTCTCTGCTGTTAACGCTTAAGGAATTCCAATGTGACAATCAAGATGCACCTAGGTTCGTTAAAGAGGCTGGCGAACCGTTTAAATGAAGTTAATGTGTATACATTGGATTCAGGTAATGGGTTAGGTTATCGACTCTCCTAATTACAATAGCGAATTGCAAGTTAATTTAGTCCGGATAGCAAATAACATAGGATATATTTTATGTAGTATAATTAGTTATGTGGGCATAGATAAGGATAAATGGTAATTTATGTGAAATCTTGTATTATTAAAATTTATTATGCACATTTGTCGATTAAAATTAACGCAGGTTTATATGGCGAATAAAAAAATTTACGATTAATGCCGCAACGGGGATTATTGCGTAATTTAGAAGATTTTGTGAAATTAAAAAATCCTTGAGAAATTAATATCAGAAATAGCTCTATATGTCTTATTGCATTCTGCAACCGACCTTATCACTTCTATGTAATAGCAGCTGCATCTGACACTATTGTAGACACTGGTGTTTACAAAGATTCCGTACCGATTGGGTTTGTGTAAAAATAATAAAAGAAAAGAAAAGTAGTGGAAGAGGGTGAAAAGGAGAGTGGAAGAAAAAGGGTGTCAAGAGTCCCTTAACACGAAAGTAAAAAGTTAATTGGACGACAGTCCTTTGGCCACGATGAGCTTCAATATAAAAAGAAAGAAGGGAAAGAAGAGAGGAGACATCATGTCGCGCTATAGAAACTGAAAGAGCTGATGCTACTGGCAAGACCTATAAAGTGCTGAACCGGAGGGTTAAGGGTATCTTGTGTAGAGGAAGAATAGAAGAAAGAGAATAAAAGGGGACAAAGCAAAGGACGATAAAGAGAAAAGAAAGAAAAAAAAGAAAGAGAAGGAAACTAGAGACGGTTAGGTCGTCTTGTCACTTGGGAAATGCGCTGTGCGTTTTATGCGTTTATCTACATTGCGTGTTATTCCTACCTTACCGACGGAGGACTATGCCACTCGAGAAGACGCTTCGCCGATATCCATCAAGCTACGTAACGCCACCGCAGGGAATAAAGATGGCCAATACGTTTTCTCAGTCCTCGCAATTCGTACCGTCGTTTTCCCATTCCGTCACTGAGCAGGAAGATTAAGGATTTCGATATTTTCTTACCAACAAGGGGAATCCACAACGGTCGGACTTCTATGGCTATCGCGTCCTTCAACGAACTCTACGCTTACGACGTTAAGGCCAGACACGCTCTTTCGTTTTATACATAGGTCTGTACTTCGCTTTATTCGCTTCTTCTTTCACTTTCTTAATCGGACGCGTCCTTCTTCGTCTTTCTTAATCCGATTGCACAATCTATAAGCAACTGGATACCGAATACAATTCCTGTACTGAACCAGCATGGCTGAAGTCTCGACCACCGATCTTTTGATATTTCCTATTTCAAGATTTCACATCTTTTTCTCCGTTTCTCCTTCACATACTTATTCTCACAAATATCTTTATTTCACTTGATTAGAAGAAAAATTCACTGATTCACAAAAATTCAATAATTAAATTTAGAACGTCCAATCCGACTTTTATCGTTACGCGCTGCCGCGCGCCCACAGACCTATTTGCGCTGTAGCGCTCTTGTCGATTGACGACAATTTCACACACCTCGTCAACCAATCAGCACTGCGGAAAAGCGGTGACAAAATTTCGATACGCACAGCCAAGTTCAGGCGTGACATGACTTTTTTAAGAAAGGACCCACAATGCACGCGGAGGTGCTGCCTCTGTCTCTGCTTCTATTTCGTATTTTTTTATTTGTACCAGAAACAAGACTCATTATTTCCTATACGCCAGCCACTCTATATGAACAATATTCTATGGTACCTTGGATCGTCAAGCAACCATCTGACAATTTAATCTACAGCTGCACGCGTCCTTTCTGTTTGCCCTGAATCTTCCTTCATTACGCCACAGCCGCCTTTGTCTTACAAATCCGGACTTCATTTTCTATATGAACCAACACTCGCAACAATTACAAACAATGTAGTCGTACGAATCTTCCTTTGTAATTTCCTCTCTCCCTTCTCGTACTCGCTATTGGATCACTGTATGCCAAGTAAACAATAAAATCTACCACGACAAACTACCGCGCAAAACCCCGTTGGTTTGCGCGCGAGATTCAAACGTATACTGTGTCTTTTAACGGTAATAAATAATTCACCTACAACGAAGCTCTCGCACAGGGCATGGATTATGCAGATAATTAACTCAGTCACGTTTATACAGCTATTAGCTAATATTCCTGGATATTACAAAGTTTATTATTTAACCTGCAAAGCTACAGATTTAATTATTTTTTATACAATCATTTTTTTTTCTCGTAATATACAGCCCGATGCTTCTTTTCATACGGCGCACGCGGTACGTGCGTTTGAGCGACTTTTCTGAGGTGGATTCAATGAATATTTCATTGCCTTGAAATATTATGGGATATGCGGAAATTGTATTGTGGTTCAACTTCTCAAAATGTTTCTTCCGCATTGACTTGACAATCTTTTGCTTTTATTTTTTACGCCTTCAACTTTTCAACCTTTCACCTTTGGAACCAAAGGCCAATATCGTTTCTTCGGATTGCTTTCGCGATATTCTCGGCTTCTTATGTATCTTGTACATACATACATATATAGGGTATCTTGTTCATATATATATAACGGAATAAGGTGTTCAACTCCTACAGTAATTTGATGGTAAACGGAAAATTTCGATAGCTTAACACGTGCAGCACGATAGGAGTAAAAAATCGATCAGTCTACTATTTTATCATTGCCGTGTTAATAATTTAGCTTATAGCTTAGATACATATTGTCAAATATATTAATCAGTGTAGAATACGTGTCAATTTGAAGGATGCTGATAAAATATTTGTAGATCCCTGTTTTATCGTGTTTCGTGAGATAATATTGAAATTTCATGGAATTTTGTTATTTCATTAAATTAAGCTCCGACCATATCAAATTTCTAGTTTGATTAATAATTATCAGACGTACGCAGTTATGCATAATTGTCAGCAGCTAATAATTAATGAACTTATCGATGATAAATTAAGTCACCCTATATACGTCTCTATATGATTTTCAGGTATATCGGAGGCCATGCTGGCACTGGACCATTCCGTATCTCCAAGGTTAATCGTAGCCGCTTCCCATACGGCGTTATCTGGAAATTTGTCGGTTTTGATTTTGGAATTACCGACATTCGAAAAAACCGTGACTTCGGTCTCGACCACCACCGAGGATGCGGATATCATTATGGAAGAGGATGAGGATGACGAGACAGGAGGTCAAAGTCGTAACGAACCATTCGGCGTGCCGTTGGTACTGAGGTAGAAAAAAAAAGAATTTTTTAAAGAATTAAATTTCCTTTTTTTTGAATTTTATTTTTCCTTCATTTGTTTCCTTTTTTTTTTAACCTGGTGACGTTGACGATATCGGCTTTTATAGCTCTCGAGTGTCTCGTCAATCACTTCGCGTCGAATGGATCGACTTGTCCACGGATGATTAGCTCGCTGGGGCTGCTAACAACCCATTAATCCATTTCCTTTGTTTCCTCCATTTTCTCCTTTTCTCACTCTTCGAGCCGAAACCGACTTCTCTCTCTCTTCGTTGGCTTTCCTGAAATATCGTGAAAACCCACTATGAGAATGGACGTCGTAAATGTTGCGACCCTCGAACGATCCTCCTGGTTAAAGACCAGAGGAAAAATGGATTCTCCATTGTCTCTGCTATTAATATTGTGTTCTCTGTGTTGCGTCAGAGTTCTACGACTGGATGGCTTCACCTCGGAGCTGGTCGGCGAAGTTCCCGTGGAAAATGTAGCAGCTTCCGGCGGAAATGTCTCCCTAGTGATACCCTGCGGCTTCTTTTCACGTGGCGGTACTTACTCCCTTCAGGTGGAGCAAAAGTCTTCAGGGTCCCAAGCCAAATTTATCGACGTCACCGACCTGCATGAGCTTCAGGTACACTTTGTCATCATTTTGTAATCGATGGGTTTAAAATTGAATGATAGCTTATAGAAAAAATTTTCAAAATATTATTTCACACTTCACGTAGATGAAAACCAGTCTGGACGTAAGATGGCCGACTCCTTCTCTGTCCTTGGAACCACAACACTTGAAAACTTATCCTGGACAGCCAGTCCTGGCGACTTTGGAATACGCTGGTATATCCTGCACACCATCTGCAGGAGTTCCTGTAACCACCTACTCTTTGCAACTCATATATTGCGGTGCCAGCGTCTTATCCTGTGACCCACGTAATAAGAGTCACGTGCAGGTAAGCTGCTGGTCGACTGCCGGAGATGAGTCCTGGGAAACTTAAATACTTCTTTTCGAGCTCGTCGAACTCTGATCAGATCCTCTTTATATTTCTTTTAGTATTATTTTTTTATCCATTCTATTCGTTCTATATCCACGAAATTATTCGTGCCTCGATCCTCCTTCTTCGCTATTGAGCTTCACTATTTTCCACCTATTCACCCTAACTTCGGTGCAACGGAGAAATCGAGTCGTGTGGCTTGCAGGCGCTGTACACCGAGGAGGTCAAAGGGTTTCCTCTTCAAAGGGTCGTTACTCTACGGTGCGAATTTTTTGGATTGGCTGGCCATTACGCCCTCAGACTTAAACCAACAGACGCTAATCCGAGTGCTCCGACTACTAGCGCCTACATCAAGGCGAGTATACATATACAACCTTCGACAAGATGAAAAAGTTAGGTTAGGTAGTATCAACGTGAGTATACATATACATCCTTCGACAAGGTGAAAAAGTTAGGTTAGGTAGTACCTAGGAAGAATTCATCCCGGAGACCACCGACTTCAGGAACGCGTAGTCAGCGCATCTTTAGCAGAAGAATAAAAGAACTTTCTTATTGAGATCTGTAATTCGATTAACTGTAGAATTTTATCTTCTTCTTCTTCTCACAGGTCGAGTGGTCGGATCAGTTTGTCTTTAACGTTCACGCTCGATCGGTAAAGCCCTGCGTCGGAAGTACCGGTGGTATATCGGTCCTCTTCGAGTATCCTTCCTGTCGCCTCCAGGGCGATCGTGTAAGAGTCTATGGCCGACTTAGAGCCGACGTGGCTTCCCTGGCTCCTCCGTCGAGTCTCCATTACGTGGCCGAACTGAAGGCGCCGCCGGGAAAGCACACACTCACTTTCGACTGCGACATTTTCACCGAGAGGTTCGTCGAGTATTGCTTCGTCTACGTCAGCGAAGCCATCAACGGCGCCATGACGGAAGTCAGAGTCGACTGCATACCTACGTATCCTCTGCAAGGTCAGCTCATTATCACGTTTCATTTATGTTTCCTCCTTGTTCAATTTCAGACAAACCCCGTGGTACCTTTTTGGGAACAATGGCTGCCACTATGATGTACCGACTTACGGGCCTTTATTGTCCACTGCAATAAAGTACAGGGAAATTGGAATATTTATGATATCAAAATATTACTTAAAAAAAATTCTACTTTGAAAGATGCACCATTTTTTTTTTTTGGTTTTTTGTACAATTCTACTTCCAGCTTCGCTCTGGTTTTCCGGTCTACCACGTACTGGTCTACCTATTCTAGTCCAAACTGTCCAATGGCACAGCAGGGATTTTCTTTATAGTAGTACAGTGTCCGAGTGTTACACGATATATGTACAGAGGGGTTGCTACGTTGTCTCTCGCAACCCTCACGTGGAGGGTGGAAAATTTACGTAGATACGAGTCACGGCAACCCTAACGAACTTCTATTGATTAAACGCTACACTGTGAATTACTTCACAACGATTTCCAGCGATTAACGTACCTCTGGTATTATTCTTTTTGGAAAACCCCGTGGCTCCGCTGACAACAGATTTATCTATGATATTGACAAGAATTATTATTCTTTTTTTTTAATTTTATCTTTTTCTCTCCACAGGGACGGTGGTGCCCTCTGTGTAGTATCGTCATAAGCTGGTCTGGAATCTTGGATTCATAGTCTTTTGATATTGTTTTGAGAGAATAGGGAGGACTGGATCAAATACTATTTTCTTTGGAGTCTTCTCATCCCTTTGGGTCTCTGCGGCGATGATACGTCAGGCGTCAGAAGCAAAATCGATGGGTTCCCTCGTTGCCTCATCGTTCAAATCCCTGGTATAAGTAGTCAAGTATGACTGACGTGGACAGAGACTCGCGCAATCGAATACGACGCGGATTGATGATTCCATCATAAATCGTCATGAGGAATCTTGCGTTTAGGAATTTTCCTCGATATCGTCTATGACGGATGGTGCCTTTATGGATACTGCTTAATGGTCTATGACGATACTTGCTACTCTGCTAGATGAGAACGAAGGGATAGGAAATTGTCATTTGCTTGATGACAGCACCTCTGGTATCTCTGGGAATTTCTATGTACTGGAATGGATGAGCTCTAAGCTTTCGAAATGGCCAATCATTGTGAACGGGGCTTAATGCTCGTTTGACATAGGAGCTTTTCATACAAACGAATATCTTGTTATACTTTGGTGAATCCTCGTAAAATGGATTTTACCTTTCGAGGAAAATTCAAATTTTTCATGAATTTTGATTGTACCTATAATTCTATTAGTGTCCTTTACCAGACTTTGAAAATTGTTCTGGAGTTTCTTTATTGTACTTTTATCCTCGTGGAATTTTATTTGTTTGGACACTAAATCCATTGGTATTACGGATTCTAACAGCTTAAGAGTCTCAAGAAAAAGTTTGTAAATAATCTGGCTTTTTTTTTCTTTTTTCTTCTTTCCGGCCAACACGCAGAACGTTCAATCTTCTTCGATGCTTTTACATTATACGATATTGACAGCGGATTTCACGTATCAGGGTCTACGCACGTACATTATGCCTTAGACATAAAATTAATGCCTGCTCACGTGTCTCATGAATCTTATCAGGCAATAGAAACCCCAACTTTTTGCAAGTTGCTGATGGATTTTGTACTACACCTTGTAAGTGCGAATTATCGCTGTTCTTCCTTTACGAGACTTTTGTTGAGATGCACTTAAGAGAATTTATCTTTGAATCACGTATTTTGAATGACTGGACGATCGGATATCATAATGAGTTTCGAGGTTGAGAACCTCTGAGCTACTTTGGCGAGCAATTTACGTAAATAATCTTGGGCTCCCATGATGAGAGCACTTGGTCGTGTACAGCGACCCAGATTTAACAGGACAAAAGGAAGTAAAAGTGCTCCCTTTTCTTCTTCTTCTTCTTCCTCCTCAAGGACTCCTTCAGGGATTGGCTGGTGTGGAGCCATCGCCACGCAGTTTGTTCTCCTTAATTATTTGCGACAATTCGAAGAGAGAAAGGTCAAAGGTAAAGAAAGTCGGCGTGGCGGAAGTGAAATTAAGAAAAAAAAAACTCTCTCGATGAATAAAATAAATTCCTTTCAGAAAGTCAAACTCCGTTCGCATTGTATATCGTATTAGATCGATGAAACGTGTCGAGAATCATTTCGATATATTTCGCGAACGATCGTATCTTTTTTTTTTTGCTTCCAGCATATTTTACAAATTTACAAAATTATTTGCGTAGGCGTCTCAATTGAATTGCGAATTTATTCTTGCGAAATTTCAATTTCCACCTTTTATCCAACATGATTATGGAAGATCTGATCGTTCGAGCTTTACTTTCCCTCTTTTTGGTCTTCTGCCACTCTCACGGTACTCTAGCTACTTTACTCGGTACCCGGTGCTAACGACCAGCAAGGAAATTACGTTTGAAGAAAACAGGTAACCTCGTTTAAATACCGAATCAGCCAGACAAGAAGATTCTCGCAGGAAGCAACGCTAAAGGAATTATCTGCATTTGCATATAAACTGCACTTGAACCCTCCTGCAACGCGGTTAGAAGTGGGCGCGAGGCTTTCACTGGAGACGCCGGGACACCAGCTCCTTCCTCTTTGCTTCTTCTCTCACGGCCTTTTTTATTCCAGAAGTTATCCCTTCGTATAAGTAGAAAAAATATTACCACCAGTGCTCGTCTAAGTTATGGAAGGGTCTTTCAGGGTTTTTTTTTTACTGGACCAATGAAATATTCGTTTAAGGATACAAA
Source organism: Calameuta pallipes (assembly GCA_030142375.1). Lineage (NCBI taxonomy): Eukaryota > Metazoa > Arthropoda > Insecta > Hymenoptera > Cephidae > Calameuta > Calameuta pallipes. The sequence continues at coordinate 531,470 of JARQSW010000531.1, forward strand.
CTTTCTTCGAGTACTTTAATCGAATAGAAAAAAAGGAAAACAGACCTTTTACAATATATAAGAGACACTGGTAGCAGCTCTCGAAGGGATCTGAGGAATAACGAAAGCACTTTTATTATTTCCCCCTGTACTTTTTCTCATAAAATTTCAATCGTAACAGCGGCTGATACAGATGCCTATACACATTTTTTCTTTGGCAATTCAATCGAAAGTGAATAACCGAAAAACTGTCAAATTCGACCGATATCACCAATCCGGATGATATCACGTAATTGTCCGTATTCGTAGTCAGTGTTTGAGACGAAGCACAGTAGATATAGTAATAGATATAGACGAAGACCGTAAATACAGTGATAATAGCACATGGTAGAGAACGTTTTGAGATCAGGCTTAAAACGAAGAACCGACTCCGAATACGAGCCAATATATCCATTGTGCGAAGAATCCGACTTAGGTTATACGTCGCGACGCCGGCATTCTTTTCGCCATCATTCGTCAAGCTACGTGGCGACACTGGTGACAAATGGAGGAAGCTTTTCTCCTTTGATATATTTATATCCACAGCACGTATAAGACGAACCACAGTGAATTTTCATGATGCTTTCGTGAAACCGGACTGAATTTCCCGCATGAATCTTCATCGCTTCCCTAAGCTCTTATACCTTTAATGTTACATCTGTTTTTCGGAGAGAATCAGGTGTGCCATTTTGTTAAACAAATGAACCCACCAGGAGCCATTCTTCTTTGTTTTCTATTTTTTTCCCACACTGGCTGCTGTGCGTAGGAAACCCCCTGTACATACGTGGGTTTTTGTCGAAAATGCGGAGGCTCCTTCACCCTGGTGCTATTTGAATCCATAATTCAAGAGGAGACATTTTTTTTCATTCGTTGCGCAGTTTTATCTCGACGCTGATGTAAGGGAGAAACGAAGTTAGATAATGAGGTGGAAAATTTAATAATGCGGAAAGAGAATTTCCTGTCTTCGTTCACACACTTTTTATTTATTTTTTTTCGTTTCTTTTTCTTCTTCTTCCGTTCGATTCGACTGTCTAGCTTATGGTTTAATCTGACACCGGTTATCGTGCTGGATTTAAACGGAGATGATCGACACTAAAATTGATATCTGTATGTGCAACTGTAAATCCAATCTCAATGGCGCGTTGTCATTGCCGGACTGAAATTGTATCGCCTTAATCGCTTTGACGATCCTTAATCGGATAAACTGGCTCGGATTCAAAAGAAAACTGCACAAAGCTCAATTCATGTCAGGCTTCCTTTGACACTTTTAGTATTGCGGATTTCGGATTACCAACGTTACAGCTTCGTCTAATGAATTTCTAGCATCATTAATCTCTGTAAATGGGGGAGGCTGGAAAATTGTTTTTGGTTATATGAAACACAATTTCCTAATCAGAAATATATACCTATATGGAAGAAGGTGGACTGATTCTATTAAAAAATATTTAGATGGAAATGCTGCTGGTTGGGGACCCTGGAGTCAATGGACGCCATGCAGCAGTTCCTGCGTAGGCGGAACGCGGAATCGTCACAGATTTTGCGACACACCACCTCCGAAATACGGTGCAAAATTCTGTCAGGTTGGCAAAACTGTTTTTAACGCGAACGTTCTTCTCGCTGTCACTCTATCGAATAATTAACTTGTCCCAAAGGGAAAAGCCGTGGAAACCGAACCGTGCGGCGGGACTGGCGAACTGGATCTACACGGAATATGGAATCCTGGAGACTGGGAATGCCGACACGGAACAGGATTAGCAGCGCACAGACCGGAAGTAACGGCGGAAGTCGGTACTAAGTGTCGTTGTGGCTGCGCGGTTAATCTTACCGATGAAAAACCAAGAACGATAATAGCTGCCAGTACTCAGGCATGTCCTGGTCGGTCATTTTGGTTAATTCAGGTATCTTAATCATGAATGATAAGAATTTTTTTTTAATATCAACCACTTATCTTCACAAAAGTATTTTATCCATATACAGACAGCAGGAGAATACACGGTCAGATTTCATTTGGACCAAGCAAGATTTCCATGTCCAAAACAATACATAAAAGTTCGCGATGGCGACTCCCTCAGTGCCGAACTGCTCGCAGATGTTGCCTTTGATAAAAGTGAACCGCCAACAGGCACAGTAATATCTTCAGAAAACAGTCTGCTCGTGGAATTCTTCAGCGACGAAATGGCAGCCGAGATTGAATCCTGCGTCGGTGGTTTCCTCGCCCATGTCATCGCGTTCCGTAAGTCCGTCCCAGTGTAGGAAATATTTGTCCTATTGAATATTTAATATAAAAATATTGTTTACGACAACAGAAAAGCCTACGGCTGACAATGGAACGACAATCTCGACGTTACTTATAAATCCAAAAGTAATGGCCGCCGCAGGACGATGGGCATTGTGGTTGACGCCTGCGCACTTGGTCGCTGCTTCTCTTCTTATACTCATGTTTCTTGTCTCTGTGATACTTGCCCTGCAATACGCACTCAAGTACCGGAAGTATCAGATTGCAGAAGATCTGGACAGTCTGACAGACAATTCAGGTGGGTGAAATATACGTAAAATAACATTGAAGAAGCTAAGATGACTTTTCTACTGTGTAATTTGATTCTTCGTAACGTAAACCCCGTGTCTCTGATGCATTTCAGCCTGCAGTGGTTCCATGCAAGGACTAGCCAGACGCGCAAGAGCTCTTTCGTCGGCTACTTTGATATCCGAAGTCGTGTCCCTAGTGCGTTTACCAAGAAGAGGATCTGCCAAACACGCAAGACTCGAGGAAGCGCCTGCCGATATCGAGGATGGATACGAGAGCACGGAAACGCAGGCAGAGTGAGTCTCTAATTTGGGAGATAATAAATGACTGATGACACTTTTATGCTATGACATAAATTTTGTAATCTTAAAAGACAATTGAATGTTCTTTTTCTTTTCTTTTTTTCTTCTACTTAAATGTCACTTGAAATCATTTTATATTCATTGCTAGAATCTGTTTGCACGGCAGAGTCGAGGACGAGCAGAGTCTTGATTCTGGTACTTTGAAGCAAAGGGAATCGGACGAGTACGGTTCGCAAAAAACTATTGTTCCAAGTGTCATGAGCACGCCGACGAGACGTTCCTCGACTTCCAGTTCTTCGGCACCCGGACAACCCGAGGTCAAGTACGCCCGACCAGTTAAGTAAGTTCGGACTAGGCATGTAGCCTGTTTTATGTATAGAGATTTAAAATATTTTTACCAGGTTTATTGAAATAGCTTCGAAAATTTACAATCACTTGTACAGTCTTTAAGGTTACCGTTAATACGGCTTTAACGGTTAACGAATTTAATTGTTATCTTTATCTTTGTTAATTAAAATTATCGAATGCGCATGTCAGCTGCATGCATCGTACAATTTCTGTATATACATTGGTTGCTCGACTAGTTCTGTATAATAGAAAGTCGATACTTGTATAAACGTTCTTCAGATATATTTGACAGCTATTTCCCTGTAGTACTTTTATTCTACTAGATTTCTAGTGACTTTTGTCTTATAGGGATTTTCGTTTTACAGGCTTCGTACGGTCGGTCCTATAAGCCCCGTATCAGAGGAAACATCAACTTCGGAAGGCAGCAGACGTTACAGCGTAACGAGCGCTTCGACCAGCGTGAATAACGTAAGAGTCCCTCACCCAAAATCATCTACCCTTCTGCAGGCCAAGGTACCCGCTCCACTATAACGCCTTGCTTTTTTGAAAAAAAAAAAAAAATACACTGATTTTCCGCGCGTTATTATTAGCAGAATTCAAAGCGGAAAAACTGCTCGTTCGAGTCCGAAGGTCGTTTTATTTGTTAAAGTCGCGTCGGGCAAGAAACTACTCGTTTCTAATCTCGAGCGACCAAATGAAACGACGTTTGGACGTGTCGGGTAGAAACGTTACTGAGGCATTTTTTAAAAATTAAATTTCTACAGGGATTCTCACCCGCCAGTACGTCCTCGAACATCTCCACGTTGCGATGCGGGAAGGAGTCGAAGGATCGTCGTAACCGGGAGAGACTTCTTCAGGGACCTGGCTCGGAATTCAGCTTAACGAATCAGGACATGGACCTGGAGTTGGATTATTATGATTACAATGTGGTAAATGCCGGTGCAGCACCAGGATCTTATCTAGGGATGGATCCTGCCTTCCTCGTTTGGATTCCTCCGCTGGATCCTGGAGACTCTGAAATACTTGGAGCCATCGAGGAGGATCATTATTATGAAGAAATTCCTGATAGAAGAAGCGAGCTGGGATCTAGGCTCAAATTGGATACGGAAGGTGCTGCGCTGACAGCCGAAGAGTATTTGCTGGTGAAGTCAAGAGCCCAGGAACGCGCTGCGGGAGCTGACGGTGCTCGTCCTGGAGAGGACGAAATTCTTCCTAGGAGATTAGATCCTGGCGAGAGTCGTCTTCATGATGAGATCATTACGGAATATCGAGCTAGACTTAGCGAGGGGCTGCTTCCTATTCACAGACTCCTGGAGGAATCTCGTGTTAGAGTCAGCGAGGAATCTTTGGCTAGACAAGCTCAGGAAGATCCTGGAGTACAGATAGACGTAATACCTAATCGTCTTGTGGAGGATGGCGACAGGTCCGAGTCAAAGGAAAAGTCTGAATCGAAATTCACCCCCAAGACGACCAGGAATCGTTTACAGGAGGAGCACGAGAGATCAAAAACACCAGGTCTATCCAGGACTAGGCATAGAGATGATCATCATGATCGTTCGAGGACTCCTGGTGGTTCACCGCTGTCGGTAACAGCTGGCAAAAGTCGGAAGCATTCGAATTCGAATCCAAATGGCGGGAAACATTCTGACGAATCGGACTGTTCCACCAGGTCAGCTGCAAACGTTAGAAGTCGTATACAGAACGATACCGATAGACATTTAAAAAATAGTCCAGTCCTTACCGGAACTACCAGGATCTACTCTGAGGAAACGTCCAGGAGTCGTGCTCTCGAAGGAAACGAAGCTAAGACCAGGAGCTCCAAGATACGAAAGGACACCAAACATCAGGAATCTCGAGATCTGGACCGGGATCTCTGTGAGAGGAAGGACGACGTCATATCATCAAAACCAAAGACACCGAACGTTCAACGCAGGTATAAGGATATCACCGAGCTAAATACTATTTGCGACAGTCAAAAAATCGTGAATCCTGTAAATATTCCACTGAAAGAATTTCCAAGGGGCAGACTAGCTTCTCCAGCCAAGGTGCATAAATCAAAGGAAGCCAGAAAGGACGTCGTGGCGCAAAAAGAAATTCAAAGTCCTGATTACGGAGTAGAAGTCGATATGAAGGAAGAACCCAGAGGATCCTTTTACGACCTCATCGGCGAGGGTGAGGACGGGTTTAAGTTTGCCGACGAGGATGAGGAATACGTAGACAACAAGGTCACCGCTTGAACTCTGACGGATAACCAGTCAAATAGACCCCAGGAGTCAGTCCGAAAGTTGCGACGATAAACCAGTGCGAAATCATTTATTGGACGGTCGACCAATCGCTGTTACAAGGAGATGTCAAAAGGTCATAATCGCTTCCGGATATTTCGTTCGGTGAGACTAGGTTATTCCGACTTCAAGAAGCTCCCGACGTTACCGATTGCTGAATGTAAAACGTTCGGAGTTTCTTCTCTGTCGGTAATACAGTCGGTGCGGTAAAGTAAACTCGGACCGAAAGCCAATGAACTCGGGTCAAAGGTGAAACGGTAATGAAACTAACATAAATCGAGTCTCGATTGGCTCTCGCGAGCTTAATCGAAGATTCGCTCTGCCGATAATGTAGATTCTTTTAACAGACTCAATGGATAAATCAAAATCGATTCACCCTGGCTTGGAGTTTCGGTTTGAGATTTATTGCGAGGTAATTTATTATTTCGGGCATTTTCGGTGCAATGTATTACTTACGTATGTATTATGTAAAGAAAGAATTCTACCGTGAAACTTCTAAGTCTTATAATTATAATTAAGATAAATCAAAGTAATTTTAAGGCCGATAACAGAGTACTTGGAAAATGATATGTCGTAATCGCATTTTAGGTTAAGGTCAATTCGTTTATCAATATTATCTCTACTTTCTTCAGGACTCGTATGGATAATTGTGAGGATGAGTAACGATGCGTTCTCATTGATTTTATCGAGCAGTGATAATGGCTTATCGATAACAAGGGAAATCTCATTAGTTACGACTCGATGAAATTTTTCTACGAATGGGTATTCATGATTTAATTCGCACGCCAATTATTAATCCACAGGCACGATTGTGTGGTATATAATAATAGAATTACTTTTTTTGCAAATGGATTCGTTTTAACGTCATAAATTTAAATGATTTATTTTTACTCGCGCCATTTAGAACGCTGTTATTCATTTGAAGCTGTGGAAATCGTAGGAAATTTGTGACTCTAGTCGTTACAGGTAATTTATTATTATTTTAATTGGACTTGAAGCTTCACTCGTGTCGCAGGAGAGAAGGCAGGACTTTTTTTTTGGTTTATTTTTATATAACGTTCAATTAATCAAAATAACGAGATTATTATCTCTTTAGGCATTTTTCTACGGGAAAAGGAATATGCTAAGCTGCAAGGCCAAATATTATTTTCTAGGACGCCATTGAATTGACGAGACTGCCCGGAGATGAGAATAACGAAAGATGAGGAAGAACAAATAAGATTCGTAGTCGAAGTTGCACACGACGTGGTTGAAAAAAAATATAATATTTTTATACAACGTGCACTTAATGAAAATTTATATTTTAACAAGTTTTTGTAGAATCAATATAGGTATTGTGTTCTTTTGAAAAATTTTTTATTTCAAGCACTGCTCGCAACATTAATTCACTTCAGTATTGTCTCTAAAATGTTTTTTTTTTTTTTTAATAAATATTCGGCACCGCTCCATGTCTTATTTATGCTGTGTCGTGTGCAACAAAATTTCAAAAAGAAAAAGAAAAGGACGTCTCGACGATCCTAGATAATAAGATTCTTTAAATGTGGCAGCGAAAGTCAAAATATTAAGCGCGTGGCTACGCCGGATTCTCAATGGCGTAAGACCAAAACAGATTTAGCTACAGTTGTGTAATAGCCTAGATTTCATATGTAAATTGTTCCTAATCGATAGCAAAATCCAAAAGGAAGTGAATTTTTTTTATGAAGAATTCAAAAACGACGACGAGGGGGGGCAGTAAAGTGAACGAAGAAAAAAAAGGGGGACGAAGAGATGGAAAAGTACATGTAATATATGTGTATTTATTTACGAATCTATATATTTATTTCTAGTCAATTATTTATTGTATAAAATACCTAATATATTATCAATGTTATCAAAGCGTAGCGATAAATCAATTCCGCGATATTTGCGTACGATTCGTGCGAGAAATACGTTGTGGATTTTTCGTTCTATCGGAGGGACATGATTTTTCTCGCAGATTTTTTATATGCGACCTCATAGCACAGATCCACTCGTAATTTTGAGAAAAGTCCAAAAAAAAAAGAAAAGGTCGACCACAGACTGATTACAGGTTGGCTCTTATCTCCGCGAGACATTTCTTTCGTTAGACGCTCAATTTTTTAATATTACTTTTTCATTTTTATTTTTTGACTTTTCCGCTTAGTCCAGTTACGATCTTAGTCTGATTATATGATTATGTACTGTGTATTTTGTAGTTGTTGATTAATAAAATATTTACTAGAAAATTATTCTTTATCCCGATATCCATTAAATTCTGAACTGTGATTTTTCATTTCTTTTAATGACTTTAGACGCAAAAGAACCTTGACTTTCGCCGTCGGCCATTTGATCCTCGCGGAAAATTTCTCCGACAGATTTTGAATCTGGACCAGCAGATGCTGAATTTTCCTCGAGATCCAGTCTCATATTTTTGATCGATCGAGTATATATATATACAGTAATTCTACGCGTGATATTCGTGAGCTAAAATAAAAGTTGGATCATAAAAATCGGCTAATTGGCAACCGCCCTGCTGATCTTTGCCCGTATTACGTCGGATTAAGACTTTCCTCTTGAAGGTTTAAGGTTAGAGGAAAAATATTATGTAAATTTTATTGCAAATGAAATTATTATTATTCCCTGAGCATTAACTAAGTTACATCACTGAGTATCCTACGTCCTGCACTAAAAATTGGCGCAATTTAACGGTCCAGCTTAAGTGAATATAAACCTTAAAGATTGCGAGGTCTTATATTTTCCACCTTAGGAGATACTAGTTAAATTTGAAAATATATTTTGACTGTCTCAAAATCCATGATTTTTATTATTTCATCGTTGAGCCATAGCAGTTGGACTTTTTTTGCTAGCGATATTCAAATTTTCATAATTGATAATGGACATTCAATTAATCCGATTAAATTAATAGTAATGAAATATTCACATCTCTAAAAACTAATGATGACGTTGCATTGACTTTTTATGACAATAATGTTTTAATGTTATTTGTCACAAGGTAGTATTCATTGTAATAAATAAATATAAGTAAATATCGCGATTAAACGCTTATTGAGAGTTGCCTTCATTTAATTCTTTTTATGCTGGCATCATTGCGCTACACGTTTCGTCCTATCGTCTCGACTTTTAATATATTATTGGCGGGTGTCAAAATTGGACACGTCTATGTCGAGATTCAAGAATACGATCCCAGGTACATAAAGTTATACGTGACATTGAATTTTTCTACAGTCAATGATTCGACAATTTTTAATTGCACCAATGGCAACGTTTATAAAAAAAAAAGAAATTTATAAAAATTTATTAAGAATCTAAAATTGAACCGCTGGTTTCGTACAAAATATATTTTACACCGCCTGATCGAATCTTCAGGAACCAAAACGGTATCTTAAGGACCAACGTCTGGCGGAATTTGCTTAACCTTCCAGTGATAGTGACCAGTGCTCTGAGAAACCTAATAGCTGTATACGGTTTCTGATAAAAGAAAAAGGGCCCCGGCACTGGACGATTAAAGGTAGGAAAATTATTTCTAGCGAAAATGCAGTTTTCTAAATACTTTTTAGTTAATTCCTAACACTTCTGCCACACGTCGTTAGTTAAGAACCGTTGTAGCTCCAGAAATCTCCACGGAGGGGCTTAATACAAAATTAGTTTTTCACACGAATGTGAAAAAGTGATAATATGAGACAAATTTTGTAAATGACTTGACCGTAGAATGTCTACGACTACTCATTTAGCCACCTATAAATATGCATATCACTATTTGACTTGAATAAGGAAACTTGCAAAATTGGACGTAGCGAGCTAATTATTTTAAGATTAGATAAAAAGACGAATAGCTCGCTACAGAATGTCATATTCTGTCCTCTTCACATGTTATTGTGAACCTAGAGCTGCTAGAAATGCCTCATTGAAAACGTTCCACAAGCCTTCCTGCAAATGTAAATGTAGGTGATATTGTATAACACACAAAAAAAAGTGAAAAATATTAAAACTTACCCGCGTCACAGCACTGCATTCGACGTATTTAACAGCTTTAATCTCTTGTGCGAGTTCCTTGCCTTGTTCCGTTGTGATCGGCTTTTCATTGTTTTCCGTCAGGGTCTCGAGCATGCTGGAGTCATTCCGTAAATCAATTTTTGTCCCAACCAGTAAGAACGGTGTCTTTGGACAATTATTCTGTATGTGTGACAGCCACTAATAATACAAAAAATATATCTATTACAAAATGGTTTCAATATGGTAATTTTAATCTGCTAGTAAATGGTTTTTGCAGAAGTTTATTCCTGCACGATGACTTAACATGCAATTTCTACTGTGCAATGTATTTATGGGTTGGATATTTTTGCTGGTAATAAAACTCAAAGAGTTAATATCTTACTTTTCGTTTAACGTTTTCAAAGGATGATGGTGTTACAACAGAAAAACATAAGAGGACTACATCAACTTCTGCATAAGTCCAAGGTAACAGTGCCTGATAACTTTCATCACCTATAAAACATTTTCCATTTCACAACGCATACTTCTTTTTAGCTTATGTTATCTGAGATATATCGTTTTGTTCTTATGTTAATAATCTATAGTAATTCTTACCTGTTATGTCATGCAAGCTAACGAGGTATAGCTCTTCGTTATGTTTGACAATTCCATCATAACAGTCAAATCCAGTAGAATCATACTCCGATGGCAAATCATCATAAGCGTATCTCAGTAACAGACATGTTTTACCCACAGTTTTATCTCCTAATGCAGCACACTGTATTGGCTGCATCCCTGTGTTGTGCTATCTGTTAATATGATACATATCACATATAAAAATATTCTTCAATTATAAAAGAAAGAAACTCTAAGAAACTTAGCAACGACAAAAAATATACTAACAACTTAATGCAGCGTTCTAATCAATCACTCATGAATTATACAATTAACAGGACATAACAAGGATCATTACATCAAATTAATTGTTAATCCTTAGGACAACCAAACTATTGCACTACAGTATAACTACAATTTCACTTGATACCTCTATTACCAGTTAAAAAATAATAATTATTAGTTACCTTTCACAAAATCATAAAATATTGAAAAGCGTCTGCAAAGTCCTGAATCGAGTATGTATTGCTAGAATCAGCTGGTGCCCAGACCCTTTGACGCCTCGGGCCGTCTGACTTTTAACTTGGCACAAAGCTCCGATTCACTTCTTTTTTATTTTCTTCCTCGAGCTATTACTACGTTTGTTCTAAATGAATAAATAAGCCTTGTTTTTCACTTTCGTAACTTAATAGAACCACACTGTGTTACACGCTATTCATATAGCAACAACTACGTTCTGTCACGGCAAAATACAGTCCTAAACAGTCTTTAGCTATAGCGAACTGTTGCCAGCTAGTATGCCGATAAACATTTCCCACATATGTAGCAGAGATGAGCAAGGAGATGCACAACACTACGGTTTTAGGACGTACGTGAAGTTAGCACTGTAACTTTTACTTTTTGGATTTTTTCTTTTGCTAAAAAATTGTTGGTTTTTTGTTGG